>JAESUZ010001562.1:0-32008 GCA_017311185.1 Proteles cristata cristata
TAATGTTGTGGACTGGAGTTTCAAAGTTGTCCGAAGTGTGGGGTAAGGCCAGCTCTGAGGGGTCCTGCTCTGGAGGAGACAGGATGTCACCTGACCTGGAGAGGCTCCCTCTTCTGACCTGGGCTGGGGACCTGGGGAGGCCTGAGCAGGTGCTGACTGGAGCCGTAGGTGAAATGGGGACTATTTCATCCACGGTGGGTATTAGACAAAGGGGAAGGCGAAAGTCGAGATATTGTGGTGGTGTGTGGGGGTGCTGTGATTGGCCTTGGAGGGCATGGGGCTCATCCCAGTTCTGACAGTGTATAGTGCAGGGAGGTCAGACGGGGCTCTGTGCTAAGCCTCAGCTTTCTCATCTGTAGAATGGGTTTAATGATCTTTCCTTTACCGACTGTGTTGAGCCTTAAATGAGGTACTACTTGCAGAGTGCTTAGCACAGCCCTCTCTAGAGTCTCTGCAGACAATGGTGATCATTGCATCTGAAGACGGTGGGTCACCATTGAAGGGTTTTGTCGAGTGAGCGACACGAACAGTGTAAAGCACGCCAGGAATGCCTGGTACGCTCAGGCCGGCAGAAGCTCTTTGTTGAGCCGAAGATCCACAAACCATTAATATTTCAAGCCATAATCATGTTTAAAATGTGTCTGAGAAAATATCTTGAATCCTAAAACTCAGCCGTCCCTTCTCTCCATTGCCGTATTTTTGGATTCTGAAATCAACAAATGCAGAATCTGACCACTTTCCAAAGCAACGTGCCTTTGGACTGAGAACAAAATCACCGAGCAATGCTTTCATTTTTCCCTCTCAAAAAACGACAAGAGAACCTTGGCTTTCGAAACCCACGCTTCTCGGGGGTGGCCGACCAGCCCCCACCCTGCGCATGGGTGCAGCCGATTCCGGAAGACCCTGCTCTGGTGACCTGCTCCCCGCACTTGCTGGCGGGAGCAGCCGTGGGCAATGCTCAGGAAGTGAGCTGAGCAGGATTTGTTCTTTCAAAGACAGAGCCCCCCCACCCCCCCACCCCGCTCCGCCCAGCAGACAGGGAGGTGAGCCCTTGGGAAACATCACTGCTCGCAGGACCATCTGGGGAAAGCCCCATCTCCCTCGCATTTCAACGCAGCTCAGCCCGATGGCCTTCATCCACCCCGCACGGACACGCCGGGCACCTTCCAGGCTCGCGCCCTCAGTGGGAGAAGTGCTGTGCACTCAACACCGAATCGCACGAAGGCGTGGATGCGGGCGGAGCCGAATGAGCTCGAAGAACGAGGCCTGGGTCCTGCAGCCACGCAGAGCTGGCATCAGTGCTGCTCAGGCACGTCCCCTTGGTGGCCTTAGATTTTGCACAACTGTCTGCCGGCTTCAGAAACGGGGGCCGGGGGGGGGCGGCTCTTCAGGTGGGCACCTCGCAGCACCCGGAAGCCCACATTCGGACGTGACACGGCAAACAGGTGGTGCATTCGCAGGAAGGCGCGTGCAGCTGCTGCGCCCACATCAAAGGCGTGTGGTCCCAGCGTGGGAGTCCAGGGCGCCGGGGGTTCCATTCCCGGCACGGGCACGGACTTCCTGGTGCTCGGCCTCCCTCTGTCTCGGTTTCTCCATCTCTCAAATGGGGTGAGGTCGAACTTTCCTGGTTCCACAAAACCGTGCGGGCAACCCACGTCACGGGTGGGACCCAGGGCGCCAGGGACACGGCAGACCCCGCAGCGTGCTCCCCGAGGGTTTCCGAGAATGTGCCGGACACGGCCTGCATTGTATTTCTTCGAGGAAGAAGGGCTCCCTGTGTGGCTTCTCGGTGGCTCTCAGCTCCAGTGTGGCCTCTGCGCTGCCTCCCAAGTGCAGCTCCTGACCCACAGCCACATTCTGCCTCTGGGGTGACCATGTTCTCAGCCCAGAGCAATTTCGAGTTCCCCAATGAGGCTGGCGCCTTTCTAAGGCCCAGGGCCTCTGCAAATGCTATTCCCTCTGCGTGCATTCTCCCCTCCTGATCAGCTCGGCGAACTCCTCTTCAACCTTCAGAACCCAGCTCCTTTTCAGGTCCTCTGGGAAGTCTTCCCTACCCCCCCGCCCCCACATCCTCAGGCTGAGCCTCAGGGGCCATGCGGTGCCCTGAAGTCTGTTCCCCGCCCTTACCCCCAGGCCAGGCTGGCTGGAGCACTTCCCACTTCCAGACTCCTGCCCCCTACAAGGGGGCCTGGAATTCTGGGGTAGCCCAGGGTTTATTCTTGGGAGGGGCTGGTGCCCCCTCTCTGTCATTTCAGCACAAATCCATGTGGGGTACTTGTTTGCCAGAAGCTTCTGGAAGGGCCGAGGGCCACCTGGTGCCAAGGATCCTTCTGCCGGGGCTGCACCGCTGCCCTCAGGAGGAAGAGGTGGCCGTGAGAAAGGCTGGCCCGAGTGCACAGGAGATAAAGCCTGGGAAGGGAGGTGCTGGCAGCCCGTCTTCTTCCTGCCCCGGGCTGACAGCTGACATTCAGATAGCTCCCTGGGTCTGGTTTTTCCTGTTCCTGGAATGACTGCGGCATGGCAGTTTCTCAGGGCTAGGTCAGAAGTGGCCGTTGTGCGTGTGTGTGTGTGTGTGTGTGTGTGTGTGTGTGAGTTTATCGAAACAGGAAATTCAGGATTTGTATCAGTACTGTGTCCCACGCTGCCTTATTTCCTAGAAAGGACAGGGCTGATGGCCCTGAGCTGGACCCCCACTGAGGTCTGGGCTTGGAGGAAGGGGCTCTGGGTCTGACCTGGCCTTGGCCCATGGCAGTGTCTGATCCCTGGGTGTCTTTTTTCTTCTCTGCTGGAATGAGCCCCACAGCACTTGCCTGGCAGCCTGAACGAGCCCATGTGGGTGGTAGGCTCAGCTCAGCGGGGTCCTGGCCTCTGTGTCTTGCCGTGTCTCCAAGTGCCGATGGCCTCTGTCCCGGGCAGGCAGCACTGATGGGTGACACGGGCCCAGAGTGAGGGCAAGGGTACGCGGGAAGGGGGGGAATCACGGCCGGCGCGGAGGGGCTGGGACAGCCGTGGAGTCTGGTGGCTGGGGGTTCCTGGGATCTGTGAAGTGTCAGGTGTAAGGCCGTGGGGCAGCTGGCGTCCTTCCCGGTGGAGGAAACTGAGGCCACAGAAATTGAGCGGCTGGCCCGGGGTCCCGTGGCACTCAGCTGCGGGTTCTGCCGCCTCCCCCCACCCCATGAGATGTCCATGCTCTGAGTTCCTGGGTCCGCGTGGTCCTTTCCTCCTGGCCTAGGCAGCCTGCCCTCAGTGCAGGCCGCCCGTCTGGGCCGGAAGCCCCCAGCACAGGCACACGGGTCCTGGCTTCTCAGGTTGTGATGAGGGGGCCCCGCACAGTAACCAGGACGGCTCCCCGGGCCCCGCAGAACAGGTCATGGGGCTTGAACTCCTTTGATGTGTCTCAGGCTCTAGCTGCTACTCTTACTCTGCTCAGAAGAACCATTATTTGGGAAGTACCCTCATGGGAAGGGGAGGGGGCCTGGAGCGGCCCCGGGGGGTGGGCCCTGAGTCTGGGCTGTGTGGCCCGGGCCTCTCCCTGGGGCTCTGGGGACCCCAGACATCAGGTGTCCCCACAGGCCTTCCCTCCGGAGGCACCTCCGCCTGAGGCCGCGTCTCAGCGCTTCGTGCTCCCGGGGTGGAGCGGGCGCCTCCGGGAGGGGGCCCGGGGCAGAGCTGGGGCGGCCGGGCCGGAACAGCGCACGCGGCACAGTCTCCCGGCACCAATTTCCCCCTTAGCTTGTTCCACTTTTAAAAATAGCTAATGAGGAAATTAATTTTGTCACCCAGATGTATTCGGTAAAAACATGTCGGGGAGAGATAATTAACCTCTGCACCGATAGATCCTTCCCAAATTAATGAAGTTGGTATTTGTGGATATTGGGACATTCATTTGGGGAGAGGGTCCATGAAAGTAGGGCCGCCTCCCGGGCAGAGAAGGAGAAACAAAGAAAAGAGGGGAAGAGGGGGAGGGGGAGAGGGAGGGCGAGAGAGGGAGAAGGGAGAGATGGAGAGAGGAAGGGACAGAGAGGAAGGGAGAGAGGGGGAGGGAGAGAGGGGAAAGGACCCCGTGCTTCCTAGGAGCAGGGAGAATGTTGAACTTTCTAGACATTCACCTGCAGTCTCTGGGCAGGAGGAGACTTGACGAGAGTGAGTCAGAGTGAAGGGCTGGGATCTGTTTAACATGAGGAAGCTTCAAGGCTGCTCTGATGAGGTCGGCTCTCCGCTTAAGGGCTCTGGACTCTCTCATGGAGGCGGTGGGGAGCCCGGTCCCCTGGGGGAGTGGGTGGCTCAGCAGCAGGAGGGTGAGGCCAGCCGGCTGGTTCTGGAACTCCCTTCCCGCGTCTTCCTGGACAGGCCCAGAACCCTGACCAGAGGCGCCCTCAGGTTTAATCTCCTGTCCAGCCAGGATGCCTCCTTGGCCTCCTCACCCTTCATGTCCTGGACTCGGGCTGCAGAAGATGACAAGCCGTAAGAGGCCAGCCTCTGGCGAGTTAGGTCCGTGCTGCCCAGGCTGGTCCTGGGGAGAAAGGACAGCAGCGCCTAGGGGATGTGTGCAGGCTGGGGGTATGGTCCGGGGGTGCAGGCACGCTGCGGGGTGCATGGAGGCTGGGGGGTGCGGGCAGGCTGGGGGGTGCATGCAGGCGGGGGCTGAGGTCCGGAGGTGTGCACAGGCTGGGGTGCGGTCCGGGGTGGATGCAGGCTAAGGGGTGCAGTCCGGGGTGCAGGCAGGCTGGGGGTGTGTGTACAGGCTGGGAGGTGCAGTCCGGGGGTGTGCACAAGCTGAGGGGTGTGCACAGGCGTGGGGGTGCGGTCCGGGGGTGCAGGCAGGCTGGTGCCCTTGTGAAGACTGGCCCTCCTCCAAGGAACACCAGCTTGGGAAGCAAATTGTGACACTTCTGGCACTTCTGGAACTCAGATCGACATGGAACCTTCCTGGGGGACTCCTGGCTTGGGAGACGTCCACTAGAATGGCCGAGGGGCTATGTGAGGCTCTTGGGGTTTGGCCTCTCTAAGACTGAAGTCGGGGCTGCTCCTGGGGTGCTGACAGGCAGGTGACCCCATGGAATCTGGCCTGTGTTCCCAGGGAGGGGGAGACCTGGCTGTTAGACGCCGGCCGGACACACTGCTCTGCTCTCTTCAGTTAAAAAGACCATTTCTTTATTAATTTCTCCCAAGTGTGTGAAATGCAAACAAGACACAAGCAGTCACCATTTCAATCCTGTCCAATGACCGGTTCTGGGAGGGGGAGGTCAGGACCGGGGCTGCGGGGAGGCTGGGGGCCTGTATTGCTGTGGAGACTGTCAGGAGCCTGTGGGAGAGACACACCGGACTGTGAGCCCGACCGGAAAACCCAGAGGCACTGACAACGACCGGCCCATGGGAGGTCCCCAAAGCCTTGGGCCGCCATGTTGATAAGCTGGAAGGCCCTTGGGTGGGAGCTAACGGTGTGGAGGCTGAGACACAGAGGGACCTTGCACAGGAGAGGGCTGCCTGCTGGTCCGCACTTGAAAAAGTGCTGGTGGGGGCGCCTGGGTGGCTCAGTCAGTTAAGCGTCCGACTTCGGCTTAGGTCATGATCTCGCGGTTCGTGGGTTCGAGCCCCGCGTCGGGCTCTGTGCTGACTGCCAGCTCAGAGCCTGGAGCCTGTTTCAGTCTGTGACTCCCTCTCTCTCTGACCCTCCCCTGCTCACACTGTCTCTCTCTCTCTCAGAAATAAAAAAAATAAAGAAAAAGTGCCGGTGAAGAAGCCAGGGTCACGGGCACCGTGGGCACAGACAAGAGACAACCAGATACAATGCATCTCAAGCTGGAGTTTCTGATGACCGGGCTGTCACTAATCTAATCTTCGCAGGCAGAGTGACAGGCTTGCCGATTGCAGGGAAGTGATAGAGCTCACCTATCTTGAGTTCAGTTAGGCCGTTGCTGTGTTGAGTGACACCCTCCCCCTGCCCCCCACCAGGAAACAGGAGGGGTATTTGTCCTGGTCTCTGGGTCCCAAGATGAGTAGATCAGAGACTTCAAGTGCCCACCTGCTCAGACAGGGGCTCAGAGTGACCGCCCGGGGGCCCAGGGGTGGCGTAGCCTCGGGATTGGAGAACAGACACCTGACCGGTTGTGCAGAGGGCCCCGCGTGAGCGGGGAGGGTGGAGACGCTCTGGATTGTGTTGACCACGGGGAACTGCAAGGTAGAGAGAGATAGACCGAGGTATCGAGGCCAAGGGCAGCGCAGGGCTGGGCGCACAGGGCTGGGGGCTCGCCGGGGCAGCGCGGGGTCTGGGCCCGTTCACGGCACACCGTTTCCCAGCGCTGAGCCGGCCCGCACACCGTCTCATTCCGTCTCGTCCCGGGGAGAGGGGGAGCCCAGTGACGCCTGCCAACTTCTACAGCGAGCTCTCTGTGCCTCCCACCTGCCTCCCACCCCCAGGCCACTGCCCCCAGAGATTAGTAAAGGCTGGAAAATTAGAAGCAGGAGGGAAGTTTGGGGGAAGCTGAGCCTGAGGGATGATGGTTACATCTGCGGGAACACGGAGGTTTTTACAGAATGGGTGTCGAGTGGGTGGTTCTCTGTCTCCTGCTCCGGGGAGAGCACAGGAAGCGCGCTCAGGCGGCTCGGGCTCAGGGCTGGGTTAGAGGTAAGGAGGGGGGACTGGCCAGCGGGGTTGACTCTGAACACGTCAGCCATGGCAGCTCCCTGGAGGATGCTCCTGGAGGGGGCTAGGTGCCGCCTGGCGGCGGGTGGGTCGTGACCCATCCTGCGGCCGGCTTCTGTGACAGGCGCACCGTGCCTCAGGCTGGCATTCCAGCCCAGCGGCCAGCTGGCCCCAGTCTGTTTCCCCATCTGTGTATTAACACAAAAGCTTTAATTTTTTTTGATGTTTATTTGATTTTTAATTTATTTTTTTATTTTTTAAACAAAAAACAATTTTTTAATGTTTAGTTTTGAAGGAGAGAGAGAGAGACAGAGAACGAGCAGGGAGGGTCAGAGAGGGAGGGAGACACAGAATCCGAAGCAGCTCCAGGCTCTGAGCTGTCAGCACAGAGCCCGATGCGGGGCTCGAACTCTCAAACCGTGAGATCATGGCCTGAGCCAAAGTCAGACGCCCAACCAGCTGAGTCCCCCAGGCGCCCCTGAGCACAACAGCTTCTACCTCGTGGGGTTGCCGCGAGGATCGGGGGGAAGAGCGTATGTAAGAGAGGTGCTTTCCGTGCAGAAATGCCGCGTGAATGTGCCTGCAGTAGGCGAGACCCCCTGGGACATCTCACCCCCTCCCCTGACCTTTCTCTGGGAGGTAAGGGCACCATAGTGTCCGGCAGAGTGAGGTCGCAGTCTGGACACGGGCTCAGGACTCTTGTGCAGCCCCCTGGGCCCCACAGGGAGGGGGTTTCACGTACCCCTGGTGGCCCCAGGCCTGGGCTGTCCCTGGCTTCCCCCAGATCCCTCAGCAGCGGCCCCTCCCTGTGGGCCGGGCCCGACCGGCCTTGGGCGGCTCTGCTCCAGGCAGGGGTTAATTAGCAACCATGCAGGGCAGAGGGGTGGGTACAAAAGGGGAAAAAGTGGGGAAGTGGCAGAGAGTTTGAGAAACCTCCCAGGGCTCTGCCAGCTGCGGGAACTAGTTCCTGATTGCTTATTGAGATAGTGCCCTAGGCCCTTGGCCTCCGGCTCCCCTTCCACCCTGCGGGGAGCGGGGGGCCACTGACTCAGCTCCTTCTTCGGGGGTGACCGGGGCCAGAGGTCAAGTGCATTTCCCAGCTGGTCTGGACTGGATGGCTCGTTGGTACTCAGGGAGATCAAGAGCCGAGTGACAGGCTGACGTTCACAGGGTCCGGGGTGCGCCTGGGCAGCTCTGCTCTCCACGGGGGCCCAGACCTTGGCCCCACTCTGGCCACGTAACCTTGGCAAAGGCCTTAGTGCTGCAGACTCCATGGTCTTCACCTGTAAAGCAGGTGTCCTTACAGCTCCCGGGCACGTGTGCTGGTCGCTGGGGCAGCCGTAAAACAGCACAGGCAGAGAGGCAGAGCCAGCAGGGGCCCACGAGCTCGGGCTTCTGGAGGCTGGAAGTCACGGTCAGGGTGTCGGTCAGGGTGTAGTTGGCTTCGTTTCTTCCGAGGCCGGGAGGGAGAACCTCTCCCCTGGCCGCTGGGGGTCTGCTGAGCACTCGTGTGCCAGGCTCGGCTCCAAGGGCTTTGTGTGTAGCCTCCGCAGCCGCTAAGGGCCCTGCGCCTGCCTCCCCGCGCTGCCCGCTGGCCCTTCCTTGGTGCTGACTAAGCTCCCGCCCCAAAGCCCGATGGCGGTTCTTGGGCCGCAGGACGGGGCCCCCCCGCTCCTGCCCAGCTTCGTGTCCTCCCTGCCCCGCTGCGGCCGGATCCGGATTCCCAGGGAGAGTGTTCTTCTTGCTGGGTCTGAGCAAGCCTTAGGGGCCAGACAGGGCCTGACTGCGGCTTCTTTTTCTCGGTTCTCTTCTGAATTTGAAAAACCGAATGTGTAGCCCAGTTCTTAGGTCTCTTGGAGTTTGTCTCTGTGGCCGGCTGCTCATCTCACCGACGAACTGAGTTGTGACTAGTACCTGGGAAGAGCAGTGGACGGATGTCCAGGGCGAGTGTGTGTTCAGCGCAGGGACCCGCGCCCCCCAAGTCTCCTTCGGAGACTGCTGTTTGTGGGGGAGGGGGTCGCGGAGTCCAGCGGCCGGCACCCAAGGAGACGGGCCGGGCCCGGGGCTTCCTGCGCTTTGTCTCGGCCAGACATATAGCATCCTGCTTGGGACCCTGTCGTGTGGAGCTGCTGGAGCCAAACCGCAGGGCAGTTCCCCTGGGACAGGGAGGGGACCCAGCGGGGGGGCAAATTAGGCCCAACTGGGCCCCTCCCTGGCCTCTCCCACGCCCCTCCCCTTTTCCTCTCTGTCCCTCGGTCCCTTCTTTCTGCTCTGTAGCTGCCTATCGTCCATTCTTGCAGCCTCCTGTCTGTCTCTGTTTCTCTGTGTCCCTCAGTCTCTCTTGCTGCCCTGCGTCTGTCTGTCTGTCCGCGTGTCTTTGGTGCTCCTGAGCCGTATCCGCGCTCCTCTCCTTCCCCCTGTCCCCGGGTGCAGGGATCTGTTCGGGACCCCGCTTGGGCACCGTCCACCATGAGGGAGGGACGCCGCTGTGAGAGCTGTGTCCGTCCCACCGATGAAGGCAGCGGGAGCCTTCTGGAGAAATCTCTGTCCCCTGCAGGCCGGGCAGCCAGGTTCAGCCCAGCACCTGAGAGAAGCCCGCTGGGCGCCGACCGCGCTGTTCCGTCTACACGTCTTTTAGTGGCAGAACAGAAAAAACATCCTCCTTCCTTTTCATTGTGAGGCAACTTGGATTTTGTTCTCACGCTGAACAGATCAGTCTAAAAAATTATTACGGTTTGTGTTTCAGCTGTGCTCGCCAGGTAAATATTTTAATCTGAATTATCAGAGAATAATTACGGCTGTGTCAGCGAGGCTCTGAAGGACGCTCCGTTCTGTCCCCGGTGGTGGCGGGGCCTGCACCTTCCAGGCCGCCTTCCGAAGCTGGGCCGCCCCCTCCCCTCTGCCTCTGGTTTTCTTTCCCCTTTTCCCACTTCCCCTGCCCCGACCTCAAGAAGACACAGCCCTGGCCTTCCGCCAACCCCCACCCCCCGCCGAAGGCAGCAACATTCATCAAAATCTTCACACGGGCCAGATTTTGTGCCAGGACCCTTCCGGGGAGACAGCTCATAGCTCCCCAGGGAGATAGATAGGTTTGCGTGTTCCCATTTTACAGGCAGCCGAAGGGAGACTCGAGGAGCGCCCGGTGGCTTGCTGCGGGCCATGCGGTCAGGGCAGGGCCCGCGCACAGCTGTCGGAGGCGGCAACAGCCGGAGAAGGGCCGGAGGGGCGTGCGTGCCGTGCCTGTGGCGCCGGGCTGGCCTGTCGCACCGCGGCTGGAGAGGCTGCAGGAGCCGGCGCGGGGACCGGGGATGGGGCCCCGGGGACACGGTGCTGAGCCTGCCCGTTGTCCCGCAGGGCCTGGGCAGCTCTCGGTGGGACGGTGTGTGGTCAGGCGTGTGTTTTGGAAGGCGCACTCCGCGAGCAGTCTGGAGGGTGGGTTTGGGGGTAGTAGAGAGGGGGGAAGTGAGGAGGCCGCGGCAAAGTGCCAGGAGCAAGCCAGTGACGGCCGGGGGGGCCGGTGGCCATAGGGGAGGACATGGGTACTGAGGGCGAAGGAGGCAGAATTCCAGGACCAGGGAATGGGCTGGGGGAGCGCACCCGGTGCTCAGGTTCCTGGCTGGCTCGTGTGTGTGTGTGAGTGTGTGTGCGTGTGCATGTGTGTGTGTGTGTGCACGGCTGTGCACTAAGACCCTTCCCAGGATAGAAGGGAGAGCAGAGAGGGAGGAGATGTGGGCTTGGTTGCAAAGGGGCTTTGAATGCAAGACTTTGAGGACCAAAGTCCCTAATTTTCTCCATTCTACTGTCCCAAAGCTAGAGGAATGGGAGTGAGCATCCCATCCCTGGAGGTATTCAAGCCTAGTCAGATGGCCTCCTGCTGGGGGTTGTTCAGAGGGCCTTTCTGGCTTGGCAGGCAGGTGGAGCGTGTCTCACTCAGCTTGGGCTGCCCTCCAGAGCACAAATTGCTCAAGACTGGGGGGTGTAACAGCAGAAATCTCACAGTTCTACGGGCTGGGAGTCCAGATCAAGGTCAGGTTCCGGTGAGAAGGTGGTGAGAAGGTGACAGAGAGAGCGCTCTGGTCTCTTGTCTTCCCATTAGGCCACCAAAATCGCCTCCCCAAAGCCCCACCTTCAAATACAGTCACACTGGAGGTTAGGGCTTCCTCAAGTGAACTCTGGGGGACGCGGCTCGGCCTGCGGCAGGGGCGTCAGCCTGCCTGGTCCCCCTGGGTCACCGCGCTGCAGCCCCGGTGGCTCTGAGGAGGGGACAGAGCCAGCGAGGGGCGGTGCGGCCCTGACCTGGGTCACGGTCCTCGGGGCCTAGGGTTAGAGGAGGTGACGAGCCGCCTGTGTGGGCCGGCCTCTGCCCCTGCATCCCGTCGTCCCGTGGAAGTCACCTCGGAGCCGACAAGTTGTTCTCGGCATCCTGCGGCCGCCGCCGGCCCTTCTAACTCGTCCTGCCCTCCAGCTCACAGCTCTCGGCCCCTCTGACTAAATGGTGGTCCCCCTGCCCCCCCGTGCTTCCCTCTGGCAAAGCTAAGTATTAATTACCTCCCTTTACTTCATGATTATTCGTGGGCACCAGTGTCACCCCATCATCGAGTGAGAAGTCAGCCCCGGGAGATGCGAAGAAGTGGTGGGTCGCAGTGGTGAGCAGCCCAGGAGCCCTGGGACACGTCGGGGATAGTTCGTTGGCTGCGGAGCCCGGGGCCTGCTTGTTACCGGGTGGCCTCAGAGCCGTGCCTGACGCACGGGCCACCATTTCCGGTGGAGTTCCAGGGCCCCAGGGAAGAAAGAGACAGTTTGCCCAGCCAGGGAGCGCAGGGAGAGGTGCTCCCTTAGAACCGGGGCCCGAGACAGATCTCACCTGGTAGCTGCCGGTGCGGCTCGGGAGCGAGCAGAATACGCACCCACAGGGCACCCAGGGCGCTTCGGGCAGCACCAGGCCCTGGAGAAGAAGACACGGCCCGCTTAGTGTGCGGCGCTGAGTCTAAAACCAGACATGTGGCAGGAAACCGGCCCTGGTTTGGGTGTACTGGCGTGGGTGTGGGGGGAGCACACGGGCTGGGGGTGTGATTTGGGTGTACTGGCGTGGGTGTGGGGGAGCACACGGGCTGGGGGTGTGACTTGGGTATACTGGCGTGGGTGTAGAAGGAGCACGCAGGGGCCACAGGGATGAAGGGGAGTTGGTGAGCTGTAACGAAAGGTTCATTTCTTCGTACGACGTGCCTTCCGGGCCCACGGAGTTCACACACAGCTGCCCCTCGGCTGAGACTCAGCTGGACGGGGTCCCACCCCGGCTCTCAGCCCTGGGTGTGTGGTCCCTGCAAAGGCCCCTGGTGTTCAGGTTGCCAGCATGTAGCCCGGAGCCTCCTACATGGTGGGCGGGGAAGCCGTCGGAACATTCTGATCATTTCCAAGCGACAGAGGCTTCGAGGTTATCTTCGTTAGAATGATGTATAAATAATGTCTCGCGAGGCGCCGTCCCATCTTTTAGAGACTCGTCACAGGTTCGGATGGAAGAGCTTTCAGCTTCTCTGGTGAACCTTAAAATTCTGCACTAGGGTCCCTCCTCTCTCGGTCCCTCCTCCTGGCAAGTGACAGGGCGGGACGGCTACTCCCCTTCCAGGTGTGTGCGGGCCATGTGCGGGCCTGCCTTGGCCCATCTTCCGTGCAGAGGAGAGGCAGAGGGCGAGGAGGCCGGGGGGAGACAGGAAGGGCTTGGAGAGGGCCAGGCTGCCCCCTTTGCCCCTGGAGACCCCCCTCTTCCAGGAGACAGTGTCCCAGAGGATGGAAGACGCACAATAGGACCCGGGACGCCTGGCCTTCTTCCTTGGCCAGCCTTTCCTCGCCAGGCTCCCCCGTGAAGGCCCCGGGTCTCTCTGACCGCTGGTGTCTTCATCTGTGAAAGGGGCCGGGTTTTGAGTGGAGGTCAAAGAGGGAGAGGAAACAGCACAATGGTTCTTAAACAGAGTTTCCAGAAATCTCATTTTTGAAGACGGATGGGAGGGTTTCACTGCTAAAACCTGATAGTAATGTTTTCCCCTGGGTTGTAGACACAGCGGCACCGTGCCGAGCAGCAGCGTCCGGGCCACATCTCGTGCGGGGGACTCGGCCCCCCTCAGGGGTCTCTGAGGACTCTCCTTACCCCTACACATCCCTGTGCACCCCTGTGCACCCCTGCTCACCCCTGCTCATCCCTGCACACCCCTGCGTACCTCTGCTCATCTCTGCTCATCCCTGCACATCCCTGCTCACCCCTGCATATCTCTGCTCATCCCTGCACACCCCTGCACATCCCTGCTCACCCCTGCATACCTCTGCTCACCCCTGCACATCCCTGCTCACCTCTGCATAGCTCTGCTTATCCCTGCTCTCCCTTGCTCATCCCTGCTCACCCCTGCTCATCTTGCTCACCCCTGCTCATCTCTGCTCACCACTGTGTACCTCTGCTCACCCCTGCTCACCCCATGCACCCCTGTGCACCTCCAGCCAGGTTGCCATGTTGGGCCTTTTCCCCTGGGCCTTTGGACCAGCTGGTCACAGCATCTCTTGGCCCCACTCTTTCTGTCTGTCCTGCTCCAATGGTGACAGGGCCCTCCCCTGTGTCCCCAAGCTGTCATGTTCACCTGGCTTCACCGATGCAGATGAGAGGGCGAGGCCAAAGGCCGGTTCTGCCTCTGCTCACCTTCCTGGTCTGAGGCCAGCCTTTGGGTGTCTTCACCCTCTCTTCCTCCTCGCTCGTGTGGCTGGGGCTGGTCTCCTTCCTCCAGACCAAGTGTCCCTCCCGTCTTCCTTCCTCCTCCTGCCTGGGCCTTTGAGACTAGAATGTAGGTCCTTAACACCTCACTCTGAAGCATCTGCATTTGGGGTATTTTACCGTTTAGCGCTTCCCCCAAATTACGGGGAAACACTCACCTCACATCTGCATGAATGAAAGGCCAATCGAAGAGAAGGTCAGGGTTCTTTCTGAACATCACAGACGCAGTCACCCGAACGGACAGACTGAGTGAAAACTCAAGTCACATCCTCTGTGTTAGGTCTCTACACAGACCAGGACGTCCTGTTTGAAGTTTCTCTTTCATAAGTGTTTTAAATTGTGGCAAAATAGTCAACATGTCAACACTTACCATCTTAACCAGTTTTATGTGTATAGAATCAGTGGAATTAAGTTTCTCTTCCATAATATTAAAATTTTTTTTTAATGTTTGTTTATCCTTGAGAGAGAGAGAGAGAGAGAGAGAGAGAGAGAATGAGCGGGGGAGGGTCAGAGAGAGAGGGAGACACAGAATCTGAAGCAGCTCCAGGCTCTGAGCTGTCAGCACAGAGCCCAAGAACCCATGAATGGTGAAATCATGACCTGAGCTGAAGTCAGATGCTCGGTTGACTGAGCCACCCAGGCACCTCTCCCTTCCATAAGCTTTAATACCTATTCCTAGGTACCACCTGACAGTACTACAGTCTTCTAGGAGGTGGGACAAAATAACATTTGAAGTCAAATGTACCAGTGTCCCTGGGTGCCATCCACTCGGGAACATGACTGGAGCCCTTTCCAGCCAAAGCTTTGGTTTCAGCCCAGATCTGATGGTGGCCCCAGAATCCTCTGCTTGTTAGCTCTGGGACTTTGGACAAGTGTCTTTGGTTTTCTTGTCCATAAGATCTAAGCAGTGAGACTTACCCCGGAGAGACAGAAGGAGTAAGGTAAGTCCGCCCAGGGAGCAGCCGGGGCGCACTGGCCCCAGTGAGAGGGACATCGCATCGAGGCCGCCCTCGGGTGGTCATGAGCAGCTTCTTCGCCAAGCAGGAAGTGCTGAACAGGCCGGATCCTGTTAGAGCAGGTTAAAAAAAATGAAAGTAACTCCAGCAGGAAGAGACTGGGTGAAAACCAGCCCGGCCTGAAGCCGATCACTGACCTCCTACTTCGCGAAGTCGATACTGACTATCCATTTCCTCTCTGAGCCTTCACCTAACAGGAAAGTCCCTGCAGGTGTGAGCTGGGACTCACAAAGAAGGTCGGGAGATAGCAGCCCTGGAAAAATAATTCCACCTATAAACACCTGTGTTAACAAGTGCTGTATTTGTACAGCTCTTTTCTTTTTCAAATACTGTTTACACACACCTATTCTCTTACCCGCTCAGGTGTGGGTTGTGTGGCATCTGGGGACCTGCTGGCCGGGGGCCAGCCTGCCCCGGCAATGCACGGCTCTGAGGCCGGGCCCTCCTGTGGCCTGTGCGGTGCCTGAGCTCCTGGGGCGACTGCCTGGATCTCAGCCAAGTCCTGATGAGCGTGCGTCCTGACACAGACGTGGGGCCCATTAGGGGACAGTGACCCCCGCTGGATAAAGGAGGACACCTGGCCCATTCCTCCTGGCCAGGTCACTTTGCATTTTCACACCGAGAGGAAATTTGAACCCAGCAAGCACCTGAATGCAGCCCTGACCCGGGACGCAGGGGTGGGAGGCACTGAAGTCCAACAGTGATGAAGGGCAGGAGAGGAAATCGGTTCTGTGCAGACGGGTCTGCCGGAACCTTCGAATCTGGCTAGGATCCCATTGGATTCCAAGGAAGCCCCTGGACCAACCCCTGTCTCAGCCTGGAGAGAGGTCTCAGCCCTTGTGCAGGGGAGGCCTACCGTCCTTGGATGCTCGGTGCTCTGGCCCGGGCTCCACACACGGCAAATCTCTGCATCAGTGTGACGTGGGGGCCACAGGCACCACGGTGGCATCGCGGGACGTCTCTGCGCATTTACTCACTGTACACCTTTTATCTAGAAAAGCTGTGCCTTTACAGAAAAGGCTCTCTCCCTCCACCCCACACCCCTGCTAACAGCTGGCAAAGCCACAGTGTGCTTGCGTTCTCTGGGTTCCAGCGCCCACCCGTCACTGTGAGCCGAACTCCACAGGGTGTCGGGATCCTACTAGTTTTTCCCGGGTCCTTTTTCTTCCCCAGGATCCCTCATTACATTCGGTTTCTTGTCTCTGTGACCTCTTCTGGTGACGGTCTCGCAGACTCTCCCTGTTTCGGATGACCTTGAGGGTTTTGAGGTCAGCTATTTTGCAGAATGCCCCTCATCTTGGGCTCGTCTCATGTTTTTCTCATGTTCGACTAGGGAGAAGGGTTTGGAGAGAAGGCCGCAGAGGTGAAGTGTCGCTACATGGTAGCGTGCGAAGGGAACGTCCAGCAGGTGCCTGAGATGCTTGCTGTGGCCTTGACCGGCTGGCGGAGGCAGGGTCTGCCAGGGACCTGGGCTGTGCAGTCACCCGCTGCTCTTCCACATCGTCCTGTTCAGAGGCAAGTCGCAGAGCTCCGTCTGTCCACACCCAAGGCGGGGGGCTGGTTCCTCCCCAGGGGCAGTGCTTACATAAACGGTTTAGCATTCTCCAGTAAGTGGGAATCACTTCTTCTCCACACTATCTACTCAATCATTTGTTTACGTGGGTGCCGTAGATACTTATTTTGAACTTGGTGCCGCGTTACCTATTCTGATACTCACCTCGGCTGGTCCGGCTTCGGCCACCTGGGGCTCCTTCAGGGTGGCTCTCCTGCTCAGGACACACCATTTGTTTGGTTTTCAGGCGCTCCCTTACTTCCGAAGAAAGGAACTGCTTCACTCCTCGACACCTGCTGGCTTCTGTTTTAGGCGCTTTATTTGCATTTTCACTGCTTAATAATAACCACTCATTTCTTTCCTTAACGCACTCTCTCTTCCTCTCTGACCTTCAGTTTTCCCTCTTGCCCTAAGAGTGGCGTCATGGGGTAGTGAAAGGAGCATGGACGGAGAGGCAGGCAGTCAGGTGTGTCCCCAAGTGCCACACCTCACCAGCTGCGTGACCTCGAGCCCCAGCCTGCAGCCTCTGATCTGTGAGACAGAGACACCACCGCGCAGCTCAGAGAGGGCTGCGAGGGTCTGAGAACCGTGCCCAGCACACGGGAGGTGCTCCCAGAAGGTTTTGCCTTTTCTGTCCCTGGCTCTGTCACTAAGTGACTGTGTGACCTTTTTGATAATTGAAGCTCAGTTTTCTTATCTGTAAAATTGGGACTGGACCAGATGGTCTCCAAGATTCCCTTCCTGACGTTGCACTTGGGCTCCGGTGCAGTTGATGGGTGGGGGGAGGCAGGAGTGTCTGGGGAGAGAACAGGACAGGGGCCCGTAGCCATCAGGACCTCAGCAGCCCGGCCCGCGGCCAGCCCCAGCCTCGGGTCAGAATGAGGTTTGCAATCAGATGGCATCCTGCACTAAATTTTGCACTGAAAATGTAACCTGCATGTCTGGGCGGAGCCCCCCGTGTGATTCGGCATTTAGCATGCCTCGGGTGGCTGGGCACCGGCTGGAGGCCAAAAGCCTGTCCGGGCTGCTAGAATGTGAGGCATGTTTGCTCTCACTGGTGTGCAAATACGCACACATGTGTCATATGTTCTTAGATATCGGGTCTTCTCAGCTTGCCGTGTCCTTCTCTACCTGCGGTGGTATTTGTCAGCTTCTGTCGGAAAGTGGGATTTGGGTTGGGGTATGAGGTTGGGTTTCTGGTGTGAATTTCCGAGGTTACAGGTGCCGAAACCAGGCTCGGGGCCCGGCTGTAGATGGGGTGTGGCTGCCCATCGAGCTTCCTGTGGGAACTGGGGCTCCGTTAGTAATGGGGGCCAGTTCATCAGAGCAGAAAAGGGGCAGATCGGGAGGGCGGGCCCTGGAAGTGGCGCCAGGGCAGGGCTGGGGAATGAGAGCGGCGGTGCCTGGCTTGTCTGGTTCAGCGCAGGCTGAGTGTGGACAGGGTGGGCTGCGGAGATGGCTGGGCTGAGAGCGAGCCTGCGTGTCAGGCCCAGAGGAAGAAGGCTAGAGGCGCTCGCCCAAACGAGGTCCGGTTAGCAGGAACCCAGGGTTCAGGGCTGGGGGTGCAGTGAGTGAAGAAGAAGGGGAATCTAAGTGTGAGCCTTAGTGTTGGTGGGCCCTGGAGAAAGCAAAGGAGGCCTCAGAAAGTCCAGTCAAGGGGGTGACGGGGAGCAAGCCCGGGATCCAAGGGCACAGGTCCGCTGGCCTCCCTTCGGTACAGATGACTGCGCAAGTTGCAGTACAGACGTCTTCCCACATGTGTGCATGTGTCACATGGGTCACCAAGGATGTTCGAGGAGGCAGTGTTTGTACCAGGATAAAATTGAGGCAATGGGAATGTCCATTAGCAAGGGGTTGGGGTTATCTGAAATATGTATCTATACAGTGGGATATACTCTGCACATACTGAAAAGAATAAAATAGGCCTGTAGGAATTGGTATGGAAAACCCTGAAAAGACACATCGGGGAGCGGGAAAACCAAGTGCGGACCACAGAGGATCTGACTCCAGTAAGTGAATCTACAAATAGTGCTTGTGTATCATATCGGTTAGGATGGGTTTTCCTGTAGGGGGCAAAAGACACCACTAACACTGGTTTAAAAAAACATAAGGGCTGGGGCGCCTGGGTGGCTCAGTTGGTTGAGCGACTTCTGCTCAGGTCATGATCTCGAAGTCTGTGGGTTCCGGCCCCGTGTGGGGCTCTGTGCTGACAGCTCAGAGCCTGAGGCCTGTTTTGGATTCTGTGTCCCTCGCTCTCTTTGTTCCTCCCCTGCTTATGCTCTGTCTCTCTTTGTCTCCCAAGTGAATAAATGTTAAAAAATAATAAAGGTTTATGTTTCTCATGTGATCCCACATCTGGAGGGAAGTGATTGCTTCTTATCAAGGTGTTTAGGGATCCAGGCTCTTTCCGTCCTGGGCCACCTCCATGAAACATGCTGGCTTTAAAATCCCTCCATTTATGCCCTCATGGTCCTAAAGTGGCTGCTATAGCTGCAAATATCACATCCAAGTTCCCAGAATGAGGGAGGGGACTGGTCAGTGCCAGACCAATTGCTTTTTTTTTTTTTTTAATAATCTGGTAACTGAGAGCTTTCCAGATGCCGCTCGGCCCCTCCTTCCCTGTCATGGGCCAATTCAGTCCCATATCTCGTTGTTCAGGACAGGGCCACATACTCACACCCAGATGCAGGGAAAGATGGGAAAGCAAGACTCTGGCTTTGTAGCTACTCTAACAAGGATAGAGAGTCTGAAAAAGCAGTTAAGCTGGCCAGCCAACAGTGTTAGCCCTGTGCATGTCAAGGGCTTGTTGGAAGGGTCCCCAGGAGGTGGGGGGGGGGATGAGACTCTTGATAGTAACAGCCGCTGGGGAACAAGCTATGGGCTCAGAGAGGGAAGAGAAGCCTGCTTCTTCACTGTACATCTCACGCTCCGACTTGCCTGTTACAGTGTGTATATATGGATTTTGCAATTATAAAAATGTAGTTAATTAAAATCAAACTAAAGCATAATGAAATGCAGTGGATGGACATGCCAAACTGAGATGATGGATTCAAGAGACATTGTGGGGGAGCATGGCCGAGGCCAGGGTGAGCAGGCTGCTGATGGGGGTGGTGCTTGTGGCCGCAGACCCCTGTGCTGGGCATCTGGGGGTGGAGGATGGGGGTGGATCTCACCCAGGTCAGCACCAACAGTGAGGAGAGAAGGGACGCGCGGGCAGGGGCTGGGAGAGTCGGGTTCCCTCATCTTCGGAGCATTGACTGGGTGGCCGTTCCTGGCCTCCCGCTCCCTTCTTTTCTAGAGGGCAGTGCTGAAACTAACTTCTGAGGAAAATCTCTCCCTGACTTGTCATCGAGACTGACGTAGGTTTCTAATTCTGGTCACCAGCTGGACACACGTCTTTGACGACACAACACCAGGCAGAAATGGGAAGAGGATCTGAATCAGTCCTTGAGCCAGATGACCGGGATGAAGTTGGGAGAGAGCGAAGGACCGTGTAGCTTTGCTTTTCCTGAGGGTGACCTCACTTCCTGCGGGTGGGGGGCATTTGTACCACTGCACACGTGGTGGGAGGCCCGGAAGGGAAGTGGAGGCCAGTGGCCCCAGTAAGTGCTAACTTCATCTTTTCCCAGCTGATGAGTGATCTGTCATGGCTCTATGTGCCTTATAGACTCACGACAGGACTTCTGTGTGGACCAGAGGATGGAACACTCTGACCATGACCTGGTTTTAAAATCAAGTTGCAGGAGTTTGCAGGAGAATGGTCCCCCAGCTGTCCATCAACCTATCTATAGGAGGGTCTTCCCCATCAAAGTCTAAGATGGGATGTACTTAGTTTGAGCCCTTGAAATTTCCCTTTAGCAAAGGATCCATCTGTACCAGTGGGTATTTGATTTGCTTGTGTGTCATGAGAACACTTAGTGTCACGTGACTCTTGATGCTCGTGACCTGAAAAGCCAGTGGAGAGTAGTGCTCTGGCACCTTCCCACAATGGATCAGGACTGACCGTAGAGTCCAGGAAGGGTTTTGTAGAGACTCAAAGATTTTTCTGGTAGTCATTCTTTAAACTACAAAGTACACAAACTGCCTAGAACTGGAGTCATAAGAGCAGCTATAGGAACTCACTGCAGGAAACAGAAACCGCTCCAGATATGTTAAGTGGAAAGCGTCTTAATATAGGGGATTTGGTGTTTAGAAAGGGTCGAAGGATCAGGTTCGAGGCTGGGCTACTGGCGGGACTCCTAGGAGAATACAGAGCCGGCCATCAGGAGACTGGCCGTCTGATTCTACTGGAGGACCCCCCCCCCCCCCACCACCACCAAAGGCTGCAATCCAGGGGTCAGGAAGCCTGATCAGGACTCCCAGGAGCTGGAGGATGGAGACTGAACTTGCTGCTGGAAACCTCGGTATCCCTACCTCTTCACCAACAGTAGCAGCAGTGAGGCTCTTACAGAACCAGCACGTGTGCCTCACTCTGCCTTCTGATCATGTCCTTTGGTGCAAGCCAGTTTGCACCCCGAGCCTAGCTGTAAGGAGGCCTGTGAAATCCCTTCCCATTCTTGCGTGGGACCGAAGGAAAGGCCAAATGGGCCATTCCTGAGAGCCCAGCTCATAGGACAATGCCAGCAGGTATTGGATGGCTAAGGTCGACGTGTGTAACATCGACTCTCTGGGAAAAGTTTGGCTCAGACACAGCTCGTGCTTTGTGTGAGCAAGTTATAAAAAGCAACCGTTTCTCCCAATTTCCTCATGTGATACTGGGTGTTTCCGGTCTCAGCTCCCACCATATTTTCTTTCTTTCTTTCTTTTTTTTAATTTTTAAAGTTTTGTTTATTTCTGAGAGAGGGAGAGAGGGACAGCGTGAGCAGGGGAGGGTCAGAGAGAGAGGGAGACACAGAATCTGAAACAGGCTCCAGGCTCTGAGCTAACTGTCAGCACCGAGCCCGACATAAGGCTTGAACCCACAAACCGTGAGATCATGACCTGAGCTGAAGTCGGACGCTGAGTCCCCCAGGCGCCCCTCCCACCGTATTTTTATACATAGCCTGGAACAAACCCCAGCTGTCCTGGCCGTCCGAGAAAGGCGTGTGACCAGCCCGAGGGTGGCTCTGAGCTCTGAGGTGATTCCGCATGGTATCTCTTAGCACACACTCTGGGTCCTGAGCAAGTCTTATAAAAACACTTCTGTGAAGAGCGACTCTTTGTTCCTGGGTTTTCCAGATGTCAAGGGCACTTCACTGGGGGGTTTTCTGAGAGCTCATGGAGATCAAAGCAAATTAGGAGGAAGAGAACTTGTGGGAAGCTTGGTAAAGCCCGAGCAAAAGTGGGCTATTGCCCAAGCAACCGTGTCTGCTGTTAAATGCTGGCTCCATAGCCTCCGGGGCTCTGTCTCATCAGCGGTGGCCATGCTAACCTTCTTTGCAGATGGGGGCCCTTGGCCCGGCCCGTGGGGTGATGCCATAGGGACCACATGGCAGTGGAGAGGAGGGCTGCTTCGGTCCCATAATGCGTTCACTCAACCAGCAAGGGTAAAGGGCATTTTACCCCTTGGAAGTCTGCCAATTTCCAGCCAGCTCCTTGGTATCCAAAGGACGAGAGGGAGGGAATCAAAGTTTAGGAAGGGATCCCCCGTGCCTGTCTACCCCTGGGCCCCAGTGATACACCAGAAGATGTTTGACAACTGACCAAAAGGAAAAAACAAAAGCCCGTGTTTGGCCATTTTTGTGGTGTCAGCACTGTCGCTGTGCAGAATTCCAGGCCGCCCGTGAGAGGGCCCCTAATGCACGTTTGGGAAGCGGTGGTCACGCTCGGCTGAGCGATCCGGTGAGGGCTGGCCTTGGCATGCCACTGACGTCAATGGGCCCTCTCATTCATACCTGTCGGTGAGTTCCCCCACCCCCCCAGTATTCATGGAGGGGCAAAGATCGACCAGCGTGAACAGCAAGGAGACTGAGGGGAACACAGGCTGCTGGGCCCCAGCTGTGAGGAAGCAGACGTCACCCTGAGGTGGAAGATGGTCTAAGGTCACATGTGGTGACGGTTCTCCAGAAGGAATAG
This sequence comes from Proteles cristata cristata, assembly GCA_017311185.1. Taxonomy (NCBI): domain Eukaryota; kingdom Metazoa; phylum Chordata; class Mammalia; order Carnivora; family Hyaenidae; genus Proteles; species Proteles cristata. Next base: position 22,026 of record JAESUZ010001562.1, read on the forward strand.
TTTTGGGGCACCCCCCTAACCACTTCCTATCCAGCGCCAGTGACCTGAGATCAGCGACTTGTCCAAGGTCACATAGTAAGAAACTGCCCTTCCCCACACCCCCAGCCCTACCGGAGCCGCACGCTCTCTCCCCCGTGGCTCGTTCCTCTTCCCTTCCCCTCTTCCAGACCCAGGCAGGAGCTGGAGTCCCGGGGCGAGCAGGGGACTTCGGAGGGCTGTCCCTGGAGAGCTGGAGGAGCACTCCAGGGACTCCTTCCAGCAGCGGGGCGGAGCTGGGCTGGCACAGGGTACAGATGCCCCCGTGGCTTGTCCTGACGGACTCCATCAGGAAGGGACTCCGGGGCCCCTCCTCCGTCTCTGTTTCTGGCAACCCTGTACCCTTGGGAACCTTGCCTCCACCTCCCACCGCAGGGGCATCCGCTGTCCGGGGGCAGATGCCTAGGATCAGAAGACCTCAGATGGGCCGCGGTGCAGCTGGGGCTTCTGAGCTGTGTGACATCGAGCCCGCTACTTCACCTCTCTGAGCCGTGTTTTCCTTCCCGTAGCAGTAAAGCAAACTGTTGTCGTTTTTACAGATATTGATTGTGAGAAGGAAGGAGGCACCTTTGTAAATGTGAAGTGAGATCATCGACACGTACCAGGCCGGGGGTGGGAACGTGGTCTCTCACACCCTAGTGCGGAGCGCTGTGCTGCGTGGTTTGGGACACTCCTCATGCAACCCTGCGAGGAGTCATGGTTCTTCGTAACCCAACCCCCAGGTGATCTGAATGAGGCCGAGGGCCAGGCTGCTTGCCCAGAGGCCACGGAGCCAGGCCACAGCCGAGTGGGTGTTCAGCTCACCGTCAGCTCTCAGGCCGCCCGGGAGGCCCTGCCCCTCCTTCCTGTCTTTCCTCTTTTCTGCCATGTTAGAGGACCTTGGCTCAAGAATTGCCAGCCACAGTCGTGAATGGGCCCTTTCTTCCAGGAGGACACCTGGATGGGGGCTGGGGCATCCGAGGTGGCAGAGTGACAGCAGGTGTACAATGGTTTCTATTTGCTTCTTGGTTCTTGAGTTTTTCCTCTGATAACATTCATAGAGGGCTGCCCTGCTGGACATTTACTTCCTGCCCTGAGGGAGGAGGAGGAGGGGCAGGAGGCTGGAGGGCAGGGGGAGGGGGAGGGCGAGAGGGAAGAGGAGGAGCATCTGGGAGCCTGAGCACACTGTTCCTGAAGGTGTTTAGAAAGTGGCGTTTTCTCCACCAGAGCTTCCTTTTGGGCTGATGAATTCCTGAGACATTTGCAATGTAAAGGGCGGCCATCCTCCATGACGCAGGGGGGACGAGATACCATCGGAACAAGAGTATATTTAGAAGACAGGAAATAAGCCCTCCAGCCTGCCCTTGATGTTACCGCAGGCGTTTTTCGCCTTGTGAGCGTTGCTGCAGCGTTGACAGAGGCCACAGAGCCAGTGAGAGGAAACGGCTAGGGCCTTCATGCGAATGCCTCCTTTCTTCCCTTTCTCTTCCCTTTTCTTCCTCTCTTGCTGTGTTCCTGTGTCCGCCGGGGTGGTCCCAAGGTGGTGGGGAGGAATTGCTAGGAACTGACTCATTTTGCTGGATTTTTTCAGCCAAGTCCCTGATTAGTAAACCTGTTTCAAGAATGGGAAGACGCGCAGGGCTAGTTTTACGTGTTCTTAGCATCGACGTTCCTAATTCCTAGAACAGACACCAATTGCTTTTCTGCCAACACTTAGCCGCTGCGTGACCTTTGGCTAATAATTAGACTTGCTGAGCGCCGGTTTGCTCATCTGTAAAATGGAGCTAAGAGCACCTACCTCAGAGGGCAAAGGACGCAATGACCGTGCATGCCCTCCCTGCCCCTGCCCCTGCCCCTTCTTGTTTCTGCTGGGGTAAGAGAGACTGTTACAGGACCAGCGTGGGGCCCAGCTGAGCTCCCCGCGTGTCTTCCGCAGGTGTGTTTGGTAGTTTCCAGTCCATCTTTGGTCGGCTACTGGGGGAACCGAATCAAAACTTATACTTAGATCATCAACCAGGGGAAGCTTGGCAAGTTTGGTGAGTAAATTAGCATTTGCCAAGCCCCTCTGTGCCGGCCCTGTGAAGGCCACTGGGGACGGAGAAGCGCCGTGGCCGTGGCCGGGGACTCTGTCTGGGGTGGAGACGGACTCGGGAATGGTTACAAGGACAGTGTGGAGGGAGAGGTGGGTGTGGGGGCAGTAAACGTAGCCTGGGGACTTGGGGAACGGCTTCTCCACAGGTGGTCTGAGGGCACCCCGGGGTGCAGCGGCATGCGGAAGGCGGGGGCAGCTGGTCAGGGAGTTTCTACAGGCATGCTCAGGGTGGAGACATTCTCTCATGTTTTTTTCATGTTTATTTATTTTTGAGAGAAAGAGAGAGAGACAGAGCATGAGTGGGGGAGGGACAGAGAGAGAGGGAGACACAGAATCCAAAGCAGCTCCAGGCTCTGAGCTGTCAGCACAGAGCCCGACGCGGGGCTCAAACCTATGAACCGCGAGATCGTGACCCAAGCCGAAGTCGGATGCTTAATGGACTGAGCCACCTAGGCACCCCCTCTCATTTTTTAAAAAGAGAAAGAGAGAGAGAGTACAAACACAAACCAGAGAGGGGCAGAGAGAGAAGGAGACACAGAATCCCAAGCAGTCTCTGAGCTGCCAGCACAGAGCCCAATGCAGGGCTCGCACCCACAAGCTGTGAGATCATGACCTGAGCCAAAGTCGGACACTTAACTGACTGAGCCCCCCAGGCGCCCCCAGACACATTCTATCATAATAAGCCAAGTGGGACACTTTGCCTTCCAAGAGAAACACCTACATCTATGTGTCTAATGTAAATACCAGTCACTGTCAGGTTAGTGTCTGCTGAGTGCTGGACACCGTGAACACACGGGCTTCTGTCTTCAGAGCAGCTCTGTGGCGTCAGGACCGTCACCATCTCCAGCTTGCAGGTGGGGCTCGGACACATGCTGAACGTCCTACAGTGGAGAGAGGACAGGGGATGCGGTGTGCACAGGGGTGGCCTCGGCCGCTGGGTGAAGGGCCAGCATGAGGATCGCCGGGGGGGTGGTGCACAGAGAGTGTGATTAACCTCGCCATGGGATGCTCAGTGTGCTTAACCAAACTCCTCTTAAAGAACCTCAGCAGGTTTATCACTCCTCCACGATGTAATTCAATGTGTCACATTACGCACATTTATATTATGTGTGAAATAGAACACACAGCTATATTATATATTACATAATTGCTGTCATAGTTAATTCCCAGCCTTACAGTTTTCTTACCAGGAGGTCAGAGTTGAACTCAAATTAGTTAGCATTTTCCATACGTTCAGAGAGGGGGAGTGTGGATCATAGGCGAGTCTCGACACTGGGGAAATGGCATTTGGATTATTCTCGAATGACCTGGAGAGTCCGGGTGTAATTGTCTGAATGTACTTGAAACATGGCATCTTGGGCTTGGGGGGGCTGGTGTGCTGGTGAGGGGGGCCCCTGTGGCATTGACCTGCATCTCTCAGAGCAGCTCAGGTCTCGGGTGTGAAGTGAGGAAAATCACGTTCCCCTGCTAAGAAAACACAAAAACTCCGGCGCAGAAAGCCACGTGCTGGGGCGATGATGAGGGCCACGAAAGAGTGGTGGTTCTCAGCCAGGAAATAGCCCCCATGCATGCTCGGGGTGCGGTGACTATGGGCAACAGAAACCTGGAGGGTTTGCGGAAGTTCTAATGTGCACGGACTTCGGGGGACCAGCCAGGACCCCGAGACCCATCCTCATGTTTTACTGGTTGTCCAGAACCCACGGGACACTCCGCATTTGGTGGTAGGTGACAGAGGAGCAATGAAGCATGGAGAGTGCCAGAAAATTCTAGCCGTGTGGCCTCAGACAAGCCATTTACACTCTTAGAGCCTCAATTTTATCTTCTTTCCAGTGGGGATGATGGTATTTATGACTATCAGTGCAGAGCGAGGGAAGAAGCTACATGAGATATTTCCGGAATGTGCCCAGCACAGCGCCTGGCATACAGAAGGTATTTGACAAACAGAAACTATTATTAATAAAACACAGCAGTTAGGGATAGCAGATTTGGCTCCTTTAAGAGAGCTATCTTGGAGCGAGTTTTACAACCTACTATATTGCTAAAGAGACAACTAAATTCCTGTTTACATATAAACCTAAACGCTCTTATTCTAACTGTGCCGCCACCTTAAAAGACATATATTTATGCTTTCGGTTTTAACTGTTCATATGTTTAAAAGCGGCACGCACTTCCAGAGTGATTATGCTAATATACATAAGGAGTTTAACAATCGAATTGACTGCACTAACCATCTATTTGAACTACATTGTGCAAATAAGATGTTATCTTAAATAAGCTCCTAATATAACCCAGTAATCACTGTAATGCTTTTTGGTGAAACTGTGGTGTTATTACTGAATTTAGCCACGAGTCTAAAACACCGAACCTTTGAGCAAATACCAGCAGTTGCCGGCTGCATTCCTGGCTGGAGAGAAGTGGCTGTGGCTCTGTCCTCGTAGGCAGGGGGCGGGCTGGTGTTGTGCATGGCCCCGAACCTGAAACCCACAATGATAGGTGAGCCCGTGTGAAGGATCGCACCTGCCAGAGAGGTACAGCCGCCTTTCTCAGAAGCCTCATCAAAGAGAGGAAAAGGAACTATAAATATCGCACAGCATGCGCATTCCTGTGCCGGTGGAGGCAAGAGCGGGCTTCGGCCTGACTCATCCAGTGGAATGCAGACCGGAAGGGACTTCGGCCGGCTCCCTGCCCTCCCTGTGGGGCAGTCCCCACCTGCGTTGCCTCCTGATGCTCACAAGGAGGGTGAGCTGGGGCTGTGGGAACTTTTGGGGCAGGTGGATTCCATTGACTAGCTCTGGGCTAAAGGGAGCACTCAAGTCTTGAAACCATCCATGTAGCCTCCCATCTCATTAATGAAACAGGAAAATGGAACTTCAAGGTACCAATGGAGGATTTAAAAATATAATGACCTTCCTTCCTTCCTTTTAAAAAATTTCAATGGTTGGAAGCATTTGACTTCAAAGAAGGAAACAAGAGCCAAGCCAGCAGAACGCAAGGGAGCACATGGAACGCACTCCCAGGAGAGCTTCGGAAGCCTTGGTTACCCAAGGAGCCCGAACATGAACTCCAAGTTCAATGCCTGGCCGGGACACTTCAGTGCGGCTCTCGTGCAGTACCAGTGCCTGAGCTTTCTACAGGGGAGAAAAAGCTCTGTTTGGTCGCTGTGGAGACGGTGGGGACCTGGAGTCAGCAGCCAGAGTCCCCACGGCAGGTCACTTAGTCTCTCCAGGTCTGAGTATTAAGTGAGGCGACGTGCTATCCCAGGGACACGTGTTGGCTGCCTGGTAAATGACGGGCACCCTGAGGCACTTGCACACGTAAGGCAGTCTGAGTATTTGCGGAAGCTAGAGCAGAGAAGACCTTGCGTGTGTGACCTGCTTGTCAGGACGTACGGGGGAAGCTCATACACTGTGTAGAGGCTCACAATGACTCTGCATAATGCTCATTTACATAAAGGGGTGTTATAAAGGGTATCAATGTTGAGTACTTGATGAACTTCATTTGCAACTGGAGAAAGCAATACTTGGAGGTGCTTGTCCGCAGTCACTCAGTCAAGATGTCAGTGGGGTCTCCCTGTCCACAAGGCAACAGCCCTTCCTCCTTGCCCTACTAGTTTAAGGAGGGGCACACATTTGCCTTCTCCTTTCTGATTTATGGGTGGGCAACTGGGAGTCCAGAGCTGGAGTGTTTACATCATGAACAGAAATGGCACGGGGATCTGGAACCCTGGGGCTTCTCTTTCTTCTAGAATGTGAGGTGGCCTCACGTGCTCCCGTCCGTGGAGAGTGCCATGCTCAGGAGGCCGCTTCCGCAGAGGACAGTGAAAGCCAGCTGGAGGGCCGGGTGGACCCAGGGGGGTGTCTCTCTGTGTCAGGGGAGCCTCTGCGGCCTTGAACCTCCTGGAAGAACTTCGATCTCTTTTCCTTCCCAAATTCAGAAATTCAAAGAGGCTGGTGGCCGAGTTGGGTCTGGAGGTGGTATTAGGCAGAGGACCTATTTCTGTGTCTCAGAATTACCTGTGACTTAAATAAAATTATGGCTATAAAAGTTAACTTCCAAGGCATGTCTATACTGTGCGTCCTCAGGTAGCGGCGGGGACCCCCGTGTCTGTTTTCTCTGGATTGGGTCTGCCATCTCTCCCCGTCCTCGCCTCAAGGTGCTCACTGGCGCAGACTTCACGACTTAGGGATTTAGTATTAACTTCCCCATCGTACAGTGGAAGATACTGAGGCCTGGCGAGCTTTAAGTGACTTGCCAGAGACTGGAGCTGGTCACGCAGTCTGATCCCTGAGCCTCTTGTCTTTCAACCCAAAGCTCTTCTGCAAATGAGTGAGTGGGAATCATCTTCGGGCTGCAATTCCGTTATGAGGCCACGGAGAGCAGAGAGCATGTCCAGAAACATGGTGGGAGGGGCAGAGCCTGCAGGCTCAGGGCGAGCACGTGACTCTGGCCTCTAACCCCACTTTGCTCAGAGACTTAGGAAAAGCCTGGGCTTTCTCATCTGTAAAACAACAGGCTGGGTGATATTATCTGGTTTGTGTACCCCAGATTCATACGCTGAAGTCTTCACTCGCCGAAACTCAGAACATGACTGTACTTGGAGAGTAGTTTTTAAAAGGAAGGTTAAGGCAAAATGAGGTCCCGTGAATGGGCCCGAATCCAGTAGGACGGGTAACCGCATAAGAAGAGGAGAGTAGGAACACAGAGGGCTGACCCTGTGAGGACACCGTGAGAACATGGCCTCCTACAAGCCAAGAAGAGAGGCTTTCGGAGAAATTATTCCTAGCCACACGCCGATCATGGACTTTCAGCCTCCAGACCTGTGAGAGATGGATCTCTGTTGTAGAAACGGCCCGGCGTGGGGTGGCGGGCTGCGGCGGCTCTGGCTGGCTGACCCGGACAAGGGGACCCCATACATACAGATGGAAACACTAGTGTAGAGAAACCACACTCCTTGCTGCTGGTTACGGAAGACCCTGCACGGTCCGTGGTTGTGGTTAGCTGGTGTCTGCCCCAAACACTCCATAGTCTTAGCCGGTTTTGTCCAAATGTGAGGGATGGAGAGCACAGTGACCCAGTAAGTGGCGTTGAAGGAGCAGAGAGCAAGGTCAGAAAGGGTCTTCCATGGCCAAGGCCGGCAGGCCGTGATGGAATGAGCCAATCCTGTCGGTGGGGCCCGAGCACATGACAGCAGCACCTGCCTTGGCCGCACATCCCATGGGTGGGACCCTCGGGCCGGGGGAAGCGTACTCTGCTCGAGGCGCGGCTGTTACCCGATCACCTGTCCCTTGAGCACCACTCCCGATTTTTACCCCAGATCGAACTCGTGTGGGGAACAGAAAAGAAATAAAAATTCTCTTCAGGTTCCGAAATACCTAAAGCAGAGCCGACAACACGGGGAAGCCCCAGAGGTCTGCTCTGAAAGCAATTGCTTGTTTGTAAGGCTCATTCTCGGCTGTCTGCAGGGTTTTTAGAAACAGTTAAACGTTATCATCCACCCATTGTGAGAGAATGACAGCCAAGGTCAGAGAAAAAACACACGCTTATCTCGGCTCATCTGAAAATGACCCTCATCACCGGCATTGTCTGCGTCAGGCAGAAGCCCAGGCACTGATCTCACGGGGTTCTCTCCAGGTGCGCCCAGGTGAGGGCCGCCGAGGAGGGGGCTGGGCTGGATGCGCTCCACTGCCTCCCACAGAAGGTGCTGGGTGGCTCTGTGGCTGCTGAATGCCTCCCAGACCAGCCTGGTCTCAGCCTGGCCTTTGTGAAGAACGGGCTTGGTGACCGGTGTCAGATGGAAGCAAGACCAGCCGGATCAGACGAGGCTCAGCTGCTGACCTTGACCTGGGTTGAACTAAGTTCCGCAAACTGTAACCTCCGATAATTGGGAGCCAACTTTGCGTGCTTATCTGCGGGGTCTACACAGGTCTGCAGGGCTTTTCATACTGTAGAGAGGACATGGAGGGCACAGGAGCTGGGGACCCGCACGCCCAGGGTCACAGAGCCAGAGGATGGGCCGAGCTGGGATTCACCTGTTTGTTGCAAAGCTGAGCCCCTTTATTTGATCAAATGCTGGTGACCTGGGGGGCTTGGTCTCTAACTCCGGAGGTCACAGGGTAGGCAGGTGGCATCAGGATTCATCCAAACAGCCACGGACGTGAGGCTAGTGGGAAGTCGAACGGGGAGCACAGGTCTTTGAACGATGAAGTGCGTGTCTAATTAAACAAGTAATACTGCAAATTTTAAAATGCAAAAAAAAGTAAAGAGAAAAAAAAGAAATCGCCTGTATTTCCTCCATCAGAAGTTTGCTGCTTCACCCTGGTACATTTTGTTCTGGTCTGGTTTCTCCTACACAGTCGTCTTCTTACCTCGTTGCAATTGTCCCTGGCTCTAAGGCCTCGGTGGACAGGATCGAAATTTCTTTCATTTTCCGTTTTATTCCTCTGACGTTTTAGTGCTCAACAAGTGGCTTTATTTTTATTTATATTTTTAAAGCTTATTTTTAATTTTGGGGGTGGAGGGACAGAGAGAGAAGGAGAGAGAGAATCCCAAGCAGGCTCCCTGCTGTCAGTGCAGAGCACGATGCAGGGCTCGAACTCACAAACCTGGAGATCGTGACCTGAGCCCAAATCAAGAGTCAGACACCTAACCGACTGAGCCACCCAGGTGCCCCCTTAGCAAGTGGTTTAAATACAGGTGTAGAACAAGAATATATATCCAGTTTTGTAGCCTCTTGCTCTCATTTGAAATTAAATGTGCTTTCCCACATTTTGACCGTCTTGTTCTAACTAGTATCTTTTAAATAAATGCATATAAAACCATAATTTAATGTATGTCACTGTTTCCCCACTGTTGGATATTTAGGTGTTTTCCAGTTTTTCAGAATACAGTGTATTCTTAATAAATAATGAAGCAATGAACATCTTTGTACATAAAACTTTATTCCATATTCTGGAGTATTTCATTTGGATGGATTCCTGGAAGGTACTTAATGGGCCAAAGCACATGAACATATCTTTTTCAGATCCTCTGATACAGATGGCTACCAACAATATTTGAGAGCACCGAGTCAGCGTGGGCTCCCAGCAGTAGGGCAAGAGGCTGGGGCCGACAGCCTGGGAGGTCTGAGGTCTACACAGCTCTGCTGGGCAGCTTACCCCTCAGGTGGGGAAATGCAGGGGCACGGGGGGTTGAGTCCTGGCTTTGCGGCTTACCTGCAGGGGACTGTGGCAAATCACGTAACCTCTCTGGGCCTCAGTTTCCCCATTTGTAAAGTGGACGTGAGAGTGATAGCTCGTGGAATTGTGGGAGTCAAATGAGCCAAGTTTGTATACATGCTTTGCAGTCAGCGAGACTCTGAAATGTGAGTTGTCCAGCATTTGTGACTAGCTGCTGGGCAGGCATCCAGCCTGTAGCACCTGGGGCAGAGGGGTACAGCATCTGGGACTCAGATCACAGCACCCTAGGCTCAGGGGTGAGGTACCTGGGGCTCAGGTGTGTAGAACCCGGGGCTCAGGTGTGCAGTACCCGGGGCTCAGGTGTACAGTACCCAGGACTCAGGTGTGTAGAACCCAGGACTCAGGTGTGTAGAACCTGGGGCTCAGGTGTGCAGTACCTGGGTCTCAGATGTGTAGTACCAGAGACTCAGGTGTGCAGTACTCAGGGCTCAAGTATACAGTACCCAGGGCTCAGGTGTGTAGAATCTGGGGCTCAGGAATGCAGTACCTGGGGTCAGGTGTGTAGTACCAGGGACTCAGGTGTGCAGTACCAGGGACTCAGGTGTGCAGTACCTGGGGCTCAGGTGTGCAGTATTCGGGGCTTAGGTGTACAGTACCCGGGGCTCAGGTATGCAGTACTCAGGGCTCAGGTGTGTAGAACC